>OZ004705.1:192309792-192346159 GCA_963924515.1 Vespertilio murinus
AGTGGGATTGTTGGGTCAAAAGGCAAGTCCATTTTTAATTTTTTGAGGAAACTCCATACTGGTTTCCCCAGTGGCTGCACCAGTCTGCATTCCCACCAGCAGGGCACAAGGATTCTCTTTTCTCCACAAGTACTGGCAAGTACTTGTTGTTTGTTGCTTTAACAATGGTAGCCATGCTGGCAGGTGTGAGATGGTATCTCATTATGGTTTTAATTAGTGGTGCTGAGCAGCTTCCAGTTACTCCGTAGCCATCTTGGAATCTCATTGGTTGATTCTTTCATATGCCTTGACGAGGGATCGAACCCACAACCTTGGTGGTATTGGGACAATGCTCTAACCGACTGAATTACCCAGTGGGTGTGCACGTGACCAGGACCAAGATACAACTTTAAATGCCGAACTTAACAAGTAAATTTAGAAAGTGTGACGCTCTTAAGCTTAAAGAATACTCTTCTGGGCCAGGGGCTCAGTTGGTTGGAGGATCATACCATAAACCAAAAGGTTTGTGGGTTCAATCCCAGGTCAGGATTTGTAGGGGAGACAACTAATCAATGTTTCTTTCTCACATAGATATTTCTTTCTCTTCTTTCTCTTCCTTTCTCTCTCTAAAAATTAATTTTTAAAAATGTCCTTGAGTGAGGATAAAAAGAATATTGTTCTGCATGTTATAATTAGTAGATATATCGTTTAGTTATGTAATATATTTTAAAATCTGGAACCTATTATTATGTTAAGACTTTTGACACATTTATAAAAGTTCTTCCTATGGAAACGTAAACAGAAAGAAGGGAAGATCAGATCTTCTCCTTGGCACAGGAGTGTCATTTGTTAAATGGCAATCCCATGACATTTCCAATGCCAACCTGGTGACAAACAGTAGTTAAGACTATCCGGAGAGAAACAAGGTAACACCAGGGAGAAGACAGGGCCATGGGGCGATTTCAGGCACAGCTGGAGGGCCAGCTGGACACCTATGGCTACCTACCCACTGCCATCGGAGTCACAGCAGGGGGCGGTAGAGCTGCAGGCCTTGGCAGAGCAGGGACTCTCCCACAATGCCTCCTGTCCTCCTTCCGGCCCAGCTCAAGTCTGGTATGGGGCTCCCACCCTCCCCCCCACCTTCCCCATCTCTCCACTATCTCCCCATGCCCACACAACTGAATTACCTCAGGAAGGGAGTTTTCTTCTCACTTTAGCCGTAAACAGTAACCAAAGGGAAATCCTTCTTTTTCTATATTTTATCAGATTTCTTAAAGAGGAATCTTGGCAGCCATGAACCAAACCTGAGTAGCTTTTGTGGACGCCTCGTCTCAGAGCCTGACTCTCTGAGACTCTGCTTTGGCATTTGACCTTCCACAGTAGTGCCAGACACCTGCAGTACCTACCTTATTAAGTTCATTTGAATTTGGCTGTTAATGACACTCTCTGGCTCTCCTCCTAACTCAACAACTGTTCATCTAGGTCTTCCTCCCAGGCTCCTCCTCTTCACAGCCATTTATTGTGATGCTCACGGAAGTTCAATCCTTTCCACATACACTTCCTAAATAACCTCATTTTGGCATCGCCCCTGACTACATGTGTGACCTCGAGCAAGCTAACTGACCTTTCTGTGCCTCATTTCTCTCATGTTTAAATGAAAATAGTGCCTGCCTCATTAGGTTGTTGAAGATGAAATGAGGTGATACATGTAACATTTTTAGAATAGGGACTGGCTCATAATAAATGCTCAAAAAGTATTGTCTGTTATTATCTTTTTTCCCATGGCTTTGACGATCAACTGTATGCTATTAGTTCCAAATCTTTATCTCTAGCTCCTCCCTTTCCTAAGTTCTAGATAGGCATTTCTGACTATCTAGCTCAGTGGTCGGCAAATTTATTAGTCAGCAGAGCCAAATATCAACAGTAAAACGATTGAAATTTCTTTTGAGAGCCAAATTTTTTAAACTTAAACTTCTTCTAATGCCACTTCTTCAAAATAGACTCACCTAGGCCGTGGTATTTTGTGGAAGAGCCACACTCAAGGGGCCAAAGAGCTGCATGTGGCTCGTGAACCGCAGTTTGCCGACCACTGATCTAGCCAATATTTCCACTTGTGTGTTCAGCAGTCACCTCAAACCCAAAATAGAACTCATTTCTCCCTAAAACTTATCTCTCCTCCAGATTTTTAAAGTCAGTTGAGATATCAGTCTTTCAAACTAGAAAACTCGGGGTCACCTGTGGTTGTAACTCTTGTGAACTCCATTCTGTCTCAGAACTGTCTCTCAGATGGGACCTCTCTCTTTATCATCATTGAAAGTGGACCAGACCCTTAGTATCACAGCTAACTTCCTGAAAAAGGAATCTGAATATGCTCTACAAACTGTTAGGTGTGTGTGAACAGGACACAGGGTATAAAAGCTCAGAGCAATATCTTTTGCATTAGGCAAGAGCTGTTTTTGTTTTTTGTTTTTTGGGTTTTGGGGTTTTTTGCATGTGTGTGTGTGTGTGTGTGTGTGTGTGTGTGTGTGTGTTTATCAAAGAACAAATATCCAACAGCAGCAGCCAAGACAAACTGTGAGCTATTCAAACAAGAAAATAATATACAGCAATGAAAATAAATAAATGCTGCTACAGCAACAAGCAATAACAAGGACAAGTCTTAAAAACAATGTTGAGTAATAGAAATCAAACACAAAGAATATGCTGAGTATGATTCTATTTGTAAAAAGTTCAAAAATAATCAAAACGACACTTTATTTCTGAGGATGTATACGTAAGTAATCTATAATAATAAAATGATAATATGCTAATTAGACCGGACATCCTTCCAGACATCCTTCCGAACGAAGCTGGGGCCAGAGTGAAGCCCAGGTCCTGGGTACATGCTGGCAGCCGGAGGGAAGCCAGCCTGGGTCCGGGTGCCTGCTGGTGACTGCAGGGAAGCAAGCCCGGGTTCCAGCTGCTGGCGGGAGGTGGAGGGGGAGGGGAGGGAGGCGGGGGGGTGGGGTGGGAAGGCCTACTCTTGCATGAACTTTTGTGCATCGGGCCTCTAGTAAAACTATAAAGGAAAACAAAATAGTGAGGAAGAATCACAAGGACAGTGGGCTTGAGTGGGATTATGATTGGGGTGGGAGGACCAGCAGGATGTTCACAATGCTATTTTTTTTTTAACCAGGGAGAGGGTTATGGAAGTGTTTGCTTTGTAATTATGCTTTGCACAGTATGTTCGTTTTAGTAGTTTTCTGACTATAGGTTATATTTCTCAACGTACAAGGGAGGAAAAGAAAGAAATCCAATTGCATTATTTTCCAGTTGAAAACCCCCAATGCTCCCAGCTGTCAAGAGGACAAGTTCCATACTCCCTAAGTTGCCACAGAAGCTCTTCCTAGTCTGTTCTGTCCATCTCAGTGCCCTCCATCCCGTGTACCCCAGTTTCCAACAACACTTGACCCCCTTATTGGCACCTGAACTTACATCTCACGGTCTTCCTCAATTCTATGCCTTCTCACGTGCTCTTCTCACTGCCTTGAATGGCATTTCTCTGTTCTTCCCCCGGAAAACGACTCTCCGCCTTCAATACTTGGTCACCCCTTCGCTGGGAACACCTTCAAAACCTGCAGGCAGAGTTAGTGGCTCTGTTTCGTTGCTCCCACATCACCCAACAAATAAAAAATGCAGCGATTGTTATTAACATGCACCATTCCCTTCCAGAGCTGTGCGTACCCAGCTAATCTGAGAGCTCCCAGAGGGTGGGGCTGATTCATCGTTGCATTCCTCCACGAAGTCCGTCACTCCCTGTCACAGCTCTCTTCTCACACCTGAAATAGCCCTTATCACACTGCATAGTAGCCTTATCTCCTTTCAAAACTGTTTCAACAGGTGTCTTACAACTTTTTTTTTTTTTAGAATTAAAATGAGATAGTAGGGAGAACCAAGCACCATGTTTAGAACATTTTTGTTTCACATTTATATTTTAGAAAAGATTTTTTAAAGCAGCGGTAACATGTGCTAGGGGGCGCTAATTCACCGCCATCATAGGCTCTGTGGGCTGCGTACACTTGACTTGCTTGCTCACCTAATTGGGAACCAAAGAGGGAATCAGATGTTTAGTAAACAAAATAGCCCCTTACCGATGTCCAGTGAAATAAGTCTACGTAGTTCAAACGTTTAAACCTATAACTCACTTGACAAGACTTTGGTAAAGAACAACCTAACGGCCAGACTGACGGCATCATACCTATTTTCACCTCTATTTGTTTGTTCCCCAACCTAGGGTGGGTCCACCTGGACGTGCAAAAGCCAAGCGGAGCAAGCACTGCCGAGGTAGGCGATACCCTCACCCGCCCTAAGTGGAGACGTGCCGAGCAAGGTATTTCCTCAACTGTAAGTGGGAGGGGTGGGCTAGCCCAGTGGTCGGCAAACTCATTAGTCAGCAGAGCCAAATATCAACGGGACAACAACTGAAAGTTCTTTTGAGAGCCAATTTTTTTTAACTTAAACTATGTAGGTAGGTACATTGTTATTAGCTTAATTAGGGCATGTGGTATTTTGTGAAAAGAGCCACGCTAAAGGGGCCAAAGAGCCGCATGTGGCTCGAGAGCCGCAGTTTGCCGACCACTGGGCTAGATCATCTTCCGGGTCTCTTTCAACGCTAACATTCGGTAATATACTAGGTACAGTTCTAGTTCTAGAAGGAGCAGGCATGATCTCAAAAAAATACAAACAACCAAGCAAAAACTATGTAATTCAGTCAAAAGTGAAAAACAAAGGATTTTTTTTTTTTACAAAATCTGCCCAAACAGAAAACAAAACAAAACTGCGGATCCATTTCCCCCCCTTCTATACATTGCTAGGTTTAAAAAAGCAATGTGATTGACAAATGATTGTCTGAAAGATGCATTAATTTTGAAATATTTTCTAGCCGCTTTTAATCTCCACAGCTGCTAATCATTATTGCAGCCAAATATTTGTCTTTAAGAGAAGGTGATAAAGAAGGCTTATTTTTTAAAATATATTTTATTGACTTTTTTTACAGAGAGGAAGGGAGAGGGATAGAGAGCTAGAAACATCGATGAGAGAGAAACATCGACCAGCTGCCTCCTGCGCACCCCCCCACTGGGGATGTGCCCGCAACCAAGGTACATGCCCTTGACCAGAATTGAACCCGGGACCCCTCAGTCTGCAGGCCAATGCTCCAACCACTGAGCCAAACCGGTTTCGGCAAGGAGGCTTATTTTATAAGAAGTACTAGCTGGACAATTGGAAGCATGATAGTTTTACAATGACTTCATCCATCTCCACTACCTGAGAAACCACAAGCACTTACGACTAAAGGCAGAGTCCAGCGAACAACACTACGTTAGGAAATGGATATGAAGACATTGGTAAGGGATTTGCTTTTATGGGTATGAAGCTCTTCTGTAATGAAATAAGCAAAGTTGGGTGCAAGGTGAGACTAGAAACAGGAAGCAGGCTCCTGACTTTGCAGATGGTGCAGACTTCATGCTCCCTGTAAGCCACACTGCAGGGTTGCACACTGACACGCAGGTGCAGTTTCTATACCTGGAGATGTCCATATAGCCTATTTTAGAAGTCTACTTTGGCAAAAAAAATGTTTTTCTTGCTCTTTTCAGTTTCATAAGATTAAAGGTTGGACATTGCAGTGACACTAATGGTATCTAAATAATTATGCTCATAACTTCATCAATAGGTGAAGTGATTATAATGTGGCATATTGAAAATTCTAAATAATTATAAACAAATATTAAAACATTGTCTTATTTTGAGCTTCATGCAATAGCCCGTAATAATTGCTGGCTGTGCCGAAACCGGTTTGGCTCAGTGGATAGAGCGTCAGCCTGCGGACTGAAAGGTCCCAGGCTCGATTCCAGTCAGGGGCATGTACCTTGGTTGTGGGCACATCCCCAATTGGGGGGTGGGGGTGCAGGAGGCAGTTGATCAATGTCCCTCTCTCTTCATTTCTGTAAAAAATATATTTAAAAAAATAATTATTGCTTTTCTGGTCACATTTCTTATCCCCTCTGACCCTATAAGATGAGGATGTAGATAAGCATTTTCCTGACAGAAGCGGTGTGAGGATGTGTGCAAAGTTCTTAAAATCTATAAGCCCCCATATCCATTGCTATGCGGGATGCTTTACTGTACTAATGCTGTAAATATGGACTGAGCAGCATTTTCATGAACTTCAGCACATTTTATAAAATAAGACTAGCAGAAGGGCTCTTTATATCCTATTTTTAAAACGAAACTTATTTTACAGAATTGTCAAATATTGCTCTCATTCCTCACTTCTCCCTCTGGCATCCCAATTACTTTTCTGAAATAAAAATGACCTCTCCTTCGCAACGGATTCACGAAGCTGCTCTCATCGTCTATAAGGCTCTTAACACATCCGCTAAGCAGCACAGAAACTCAGTTGAGAAGCAGAGTCAACAGGCAGTAAAATTATACGAGCTACTCACCTTGCCAGAGCCTTTTTCCTGAAGCCCGGTGTACTCCGAGGTGCCGGGGTGTGCTTCTCCACGCGTGTAGGTGTGGTTGCAAACCCAGCTGAATAACCAATCCTCCCAGCCAGCCGCCCACCCGCACCCCCTGCACCCACACCGCACGGTCCTAGGTTCTCTAGGAAGCCAGCTGTGCCGAGGAGGCCTCGCTGGGATTGCACAATGCTGTGAATTCAGGAGGCATTCTCCCAGGCAGTTGCGGCAATCTGTTGATGACTGTGGTTTCCAGCATCCCACACAAATGGTGTGTTATTTTAAGTTGTGCTCTGGCATCTGGGCTTCCTGGCCCACGTGGGACCGCCACGTGTGTAACAGCCACGCAGCAGCTGCAGGTGTGCCTGTCTCGGAGGCTGAATTGTAAGGTCTCCGCCGCCCAAAGGTGACAACGTGGAAACAGCGCCAGGATCCAGCTGGAGCATCTCTCAGGGCCACAGGTCACAGCTGGGTGGGAGGTTGGTGATGTTAGCGCGCTGTGAGAGCTGGAGCTTCATACGTAAGGTCTTTTGGGACCACAGATTTCTGTGCTTTATTTGTTTACCCCCAAGTGTCAAGTGATTTTTGGAGACCATGTTTGTGCCAGGCACTGTGTGAGAACCAAGTACATGTACTAAGCAAGAGACACGATCTCTCCTCTCTGCCCTACTGGGGAAGACAGACGGAGCAGCGATATTCATGTTGCCTACGTGTGAGCTACCCTAGGGCAGTGGTCGGCAAACTGCGGCTCTCAAGCCATGGTGTGCCGCTCTGTTGACTAATGAGTTTGCCGACCACTACCCTAGGGCAGTACTCAGGAACAGTGATGCTTTATCTATCTTCAATTTATCTATCTATCTATCTATCTATCTATCTATCTATCTATCTATCTGTCTATCATCTATTTACTTATAAAGTGGAGCAGAAGCTTTATTCTTTTTTAAATTATACATAGAGATAGATGATAGATATAGATAGATAGATAGATAGATAGATAGATAGATAGATAGATAGATACCAGAGAGGAAGGAAGAGGGAGAGAAATAGAAACATCAATGAGAGAGTCCATCAGCTGCCTCCTGCATCCCCCCTACTGGGAATATGCCCTGACCAGGAATTAAACTGACCTCCCCGTTCTTAGGTCGATGCTCAACCACTGAGCTACACTGGCTGGGCAGAAACTTTATTCTTTGATCAAGAAATGAAGAAAGTAAGCTCATGCTCTGACAGCACTTTCTCAAGAGTGAGGTTTTAATGTGTACTTGCAGTTTATATCTCAGCTTTGATTTTAAAAGTTCTGTGAATTCGCCTCTCAAAATAATCACTTTTTCCTTTCTCCAGTCCCTTTCGCATACAATGCATGCAGTGCTCCAAGAATTTCCCCTCAGAACTCTAATAAGTAACAGATCCAGCCCTCTGCCAGTAAAACACATTCCACAGCGAGCGGGGTGAAGGAGCTAAGAATTCAAGATGATCTGTACCGGAAGTCAGTAAGTGGGACTTACTTTCATTGTACCGGCTGTGTCTTATCCTGGACAAAATAAAAAGTGGTAAAGAACTAAGGCTGGAAAACTGACTAGATGTTTCCCTCACACAGAAAGGTATCCTTTTTTTTTTTTTTTTTTTTTTTTTTTTACTATTTCTTTTTTTTTTGGGGGGGGGGGGAGGGGGAGAAAGTGCCTAAACCACTGAAGATGTGTCCAGAAAATAATTCCTAAATATATGTTAAAAACCACTTTTCATTGTTTAATTTGGAAAGTTCTGGCTGACTGAAACGTTTTTAGAAGCTGTTCGTTTGAAGAAATTCTACTTTAAACCACAGCCCCAAAGCCATCCGTCACGAGGGCTCCCTTGGGGATTCACCGCTGAAATCTTATGATCCTCCCGTGACAAAGGCTTCCCAACGGCTCACTGCTAGGGACGTGGAGACAGAGCGGCATCTTTCCTTTGCCCACCTCAAAGTTACTCCAATTGCCTGATTAATCCAAATGCTCAGAAATTGGCACTGTTTTTTTGAAAAATAAAGTGGAGCCCAAGCTGGTTTGGCTCAGTGGATAGAGTGTCAGCCTGCGGACTGAAGGGTCCCAGGTTCAATTCTGGCCAAGGGCACGTACACTGGTTGCGGGCACATCCTCAGTGGGGGGTGTGCAGGAGGCAGCTGATCGATGTTTCTCTCTCATCGATGTTTCTAACTCTCTATCCCTCTCCCTTCCTCTCTGTAACAAAATCAATAAAATATATTATAAAAAAAAACAAACTGGCTTAATGTAAGAATGGCAGGAAGACGTGGACAGTTCCCTAGGTTTATTAAGAGGACATCAGGGAATGGGGGCGGAGCCACGGCACGCAACCTTGCTCTCCTAGAGTAAATGGGACTCAGAGACACAGACATCCTAGGTGACCCTAGGTTTATCATCTTTTGACCCATACTCCCACAAAATATGGATTCCTTTGGTCACGTGTTTTACCTGTGAGCTAGGCCTTAAATAGTCCCTTTCTGGACTTAGTTAAGAAGCTGGTTGTCTCTTACTTAGATTATCAAAATTGCCTCCCACTCTCTCCCCCGTTGGGTCTACCCTTTATGGCGAAGCTAAAGCAAATTGTGAATCTGATTATTGAAAAAAGAAAATCCTGTTGGGGGGAGACTGAGGGCCCGATTGAAAATGGTAAAAGGGCCGAAACCGGTTTGGTTCAGTGGTGGAGCGTCAGTCTGCGGACTGGGGGGTCCCGGGTTCGATTCCGGTCGGGGGCATGTACATTGGTTGCGGGCACACCCCCTGTGGGGGGTGTGCAGGAGGCAGCTGGTCAATGTCTCTCTCTCTCATTGACATTTCTAGCTCTCTCTCTCTCCCTTCCTCTCTGTAAAAAATCAATAAAATATATTTTTTAAAAACAACAAAACCACACACACACACACACACACACACACACACACACTCAAAACATGTAGGAAAACTACAACACCAAGAAAAATAACAGGAAAGTTATAATGCAACTTCAACTTCTGCTCTTCACATTGTGATGACATCTTGGTTAGCAGTGTCCAGACCTGTCCATTAAATGACCCAAAATTAAATACTTAGCCATGTAGTGGAAGGCATGCTTTTTCTGTCATTTCCTGGACACTAGTCAGTATTTAGTGGAAGTTATGTAGCATACGGCAAATATCTAGCTGAAATGTGGCTGGTGAAGAGACCATCTTTGCCAGTAAGTAAGCCGCAGAAACTGACCTCTTCTCAACATGAACTTAAAGCAGAGAGAACCAAGTCAATGGGCTGTGCCCAGAAAAAGAACTAAGCACGGGGATAAACACAGGGCAGGGAACGGGCAGGGGGGGGGGAGGGGAAGAGGTTAGCCCCTTGCTTGAGCCCAGCTTCTTCATCTGCAGGGCAGGGTTTGGAGGCTCAATCAGAGCAAAAGTTCCCATTTTTGCACTAAACTTAGCGCTGGACGTTCACACACCTCCCCAGCCCCATTTATTTCCTGAGTTAATCTCTGACACCGGTGACCATATATTCTAGTTTTCCTACGACGGTCTTAGTTTATACCTGTTGTTTGCTCTTCTTATTAACTAGAGGCCCGTTGCACAATATTCGTGCAAAAATAGGCCTTCCTTCCCCTGGCTTCACTCCCGGCCGCCCAGGAGCCTGCAAGTCCTCACTCCTGGCTGGAGTACAGCTCCTGTAGCTCCCTCCACCGTCCCCCCCTCGGCCCCCCCTCATAGCAGGTGTCCTGCCTCTCCTGACTGCTCCGCACCTGCATATACAAATTAACCCACCATATTTGTCAGGTTAATTTGCACACTCACTTCTTATTGGCTGTGGGCGTAGCGGAGGTATGGTCAATTTACATGTTTGTCTGTTATTATGTAAGATTAGCCTATTATTACTATTACTGATGTTTTTACTCACTCCTGTATATTTCATAACTTGAATCCTCTTAAAAGTTTGGAGAAATTTAAGATTCCTTTGTGGGTGGCTTGTGAACTATGAAGAAAAATTTTAAAAATAGTGATAATGTAAACTCTTCTTTTTAAAAATGTATTATTCAGTGAGCATAATCTATTTAAACAATTTTCTAATAACCTTAGGACATTGGGCCCTTTTGCTAAGTTAGGACAAGTTATTAATTCAATATTCTAGACTATATAATACATTTTAATTATTAAAAAGTCACAGAATAAGGTTTTCCTTCTGTCTTCGTTGTCAATTAGGACAAAGATCTTAAGAGAATGTTCTTTCAGCAGATAACAGATCTCACCGATCATCACGGCTGTTTATTACTGAATCAGCTACCAAAAGGGGAATATGTCCCTTCCGCTGCACAGACAAGCTCTGTGTGCTAATGATTCCCAAATTTTCTCTAAGGCTGGGACTCAAAGTCCTGCCAATGCCCTGAACAACAGCTCACAGATTATCCCGTGAACTTGAAACACTGCTCCCAGCGTCAGCAGCACAGAAGCAGATTCCATCATTGATCACTCAGTTACAAGGGAGATTCAACATTGCTGAGTTTTCTGGAAGATACAAAGAGCTCCTTAGTCTTAATCAACTGTGCCCGAGCCCTGATATAAAACATGCTCGTCTGAAGAGCAGTGATTAGCTTCGGCATGATTTTTCACTCACTCACGTAAGTCACTGCCTGTGGAAACTGCATCTTAAGTGAAGTAGAGATGAGGTCCACTACAAGGGTAAAAAGCCCACTCGTTAATTTTGTTTTTAAAGTTGCACGATGGGCACATCTTAAAAAATTACTTTCAAACTAATTTATCATCTGCCCTTAAGCTAATGAACACAGAAGGAAAGCTGGATTTGGCACCTGCTTACGCTTTTCATCTCGATCAGAAAGTAGGCCTGAGTGTTTGGATCTCAGATCAGGTTTGCTTGGTAGCCTCCGAGGGCAATTCCCCCCTTCCCCCCCCCCCAAAAAAAATTGCTTTTGATCATTTCAGACAATTCATGGTTCTGAGTGAGAAAGAGTAGGAGAGAGGAATGCCGAACGGGGTTAAGTAAACGGAGAATCTGTCACATAAAGCAAGTTTAAACCCCAGTAACCGCCTCCATGCGGGACGAACGGAAGCATTCTTCTTTTGAAAACATTATTCTTTTAAACGGTGTGTAATGACATCCTCCCTGGAGGCCTGTTCCATGAAAGAAAAAAAAAAATACTTCCCCATCAGTCACGTTCTAGATTCCAAGTATATATAATGAGGGAAGCACAGTTCAAAGCCAAGCGTGGGTTTCATTTATGTAAGAAGGTTAACAATTAGAACCTCAGAAAAGGTGCTAAGAGTTTCTCTGTGTTCTTGTTTTCTGTTACACATGTATATCCACAAACAAAAAAAGAGACGCGAAAGGAGAAATCACCATTATGACTTCAGATGTACAAGTCAGTGAATGTGACCTTAATGTAAAATGTGTGCTAAACACACTTTCAGGGGAGAAATGGAGGAGGGTCAACCATGCTGATGTAAGATAGTTAATTTACGCTTCAGTTCCTTTTAAGTATATCATTTTCTTTCGCCAAAGTATAAACTGTGGAATATGTTTCCAGTACTGTACTCTGTGCCGCTGTTAACCTCCTGAGGATTTGATTGCAAATAAATAAGAAAGCGTTATGCTTTTTAAAGGCATGGCATTACTCAAATACCAGAAGTTGGTTTTTGTCTGAAATGTTTAAACCACAGAAAGGCAGACAAGGAGAGAAATGTCTTCTTTCAATTCAAATACTACTTTATAAGCTTAATTAATTCATGCCCAAATAAATATTTCCCTTCGAAGTTTTCAAAACTGCTGCTAAATGTAACGGAACAAAGAAGACGGATACTATTGAAAAAATCACAATTACAATGTTTATTAACCAAAATAAATTTAAAGGAAGTTTTCTATTAAAAAACATATAAAAAATCATATCCAAATTTTAGCTTCCTCATCTTCTTTGGTATTAAAATCAATGTTCAGGATATAAAACATTTTATTTTGAAGTTCAGTCACTAGGTCCACAGCAAGTTTCCATATAAAGAAAAATAGGAAATCAAGTTTTCTGAAATTGTCTTATCTGAGTAACCAATGGATGCATACAAGCAACCAGTTATGTGTGTGCAGAAATGGACATCATTAAGAAAACAGTCATTCATACATACATGTACAGTCTACTGGAAATATAATCTTAACTTTTTAATGAATTTTCTGCCGTCATTTTACCATGTTATCTGAAGAGTAATTCGATACACAAGTGTTGATATTCACTTCACTAAGGAGCTACTCTCCCAGGAAGATGGCACGGCCATTCCAGGACTTAGCAACACGTGTTTCTTCACATGGCTACCCCATTTTTACAAAGTCTGTTTTTTCTCAGAATTGTGTGCTTCAGGTCTTTTCATAAAATAGCATCTGAAGGTTGCTAATGGCATTAAGTTAATATTAATAAAATTTAATTACAAGTCTTCTTTGTTTCTTAAAAACTACTTAAAACCAGACTTTGTGTTGAAGAGTAGGAGTCTAGGGACCATTAGTCAAGCCCAACATTTCCAGAAACATCATGTGACATCCAAACTACGTGTATTCCTCCGACCAATTCTTGACCTACTTCAATTCTGATTTCTCCGTGTCCTTGCTTGCTTGTGTGAACACCTCTTCCCCTTAATTTGTTAAAATGAATCTGGGGGGGAGGGGGACAATTAACTGGGGCGATTTTTTTTTTTTTGGCATGGATTTGTGACCACAAACGACTGAGGGATCGGACAGCTCCCGTGCTAGCACTGTGACTGGGAACAAGACGAGTACAACCACAACAAAACACAGCTGTCGATCAGAAGGACGGCATACAGGCACCGCTGGCCGTGCAGGCTCTGGGCCCGCTGGAAATAAGTCAGCTGCATCGCCAGCATGACGAAGAAGATGACGATGTTCAGAACCAGGAACAGCCTGGTGTAGGACGCCGACAGGGCCGGGGCTCTGCCGTGCGTGGCCGTCGCCACCCCGGCCGCCTGCCCCGACCGGCCTCCCGCCGGGCCGCCGCGCCCTCCGTGCCTCTCGTACGCCACGTCGGCGAAATCTAGGAGGTCTTTCATCTCCTCGTCCTCATCCACGGGCTGCTCTTTCTGCGCCAGAATCTGGGCTTTCTGCCGCACCTTCCTCTCGTTGACCTCGATCTGGGCGAAGATGTCGGGGACGGCGTCCACAAACTTGTAGCGTCTGCCTCCCCGCCGGCTCTTCCTGGACCTGCGCTGCTGCTGCTGCTGCTGCTGCTGCTGCCGCTGCTGCTGCTGCTGCGAGATGGCAAAGATCCTGTCGATGGCCTCCTCCGTCTGCCTCTTGTCCGAGAACCTCAGCAGCCGCTCGGCGGTCTTCCGGAAGCCGGCGGTGTTGCGGACGCGGGACAGGATCTGCTTCTCCAGCAGCTGGAACACGGGCTTGAAGCGCTGCAGGCTCCGCTCCACCAGGGCCGCGTAGTCCCTCACCTCGGGCGCGGTGGCCGCGTCCTGGACGGCCGCGCCCCGGTGGTCGAACAGGATCTCCCGGCGATCGGCCACCACCTGCGCCAAGGCCGCCTGCCCGGGGGCCTCGCCCGCCCACAGGTACACGGCGTAGGCGTGCTCCCCGGTGGCCACGAACACGTCCAGCCGCTGGGGGCCCCCGTGGAGGCTGAAGCTCTGCACGTCCACGGCCGGCCCGATGAAGAGGTACGCCGCCCGGGTGACGGGGCTCCGCAGGTGCAGGGTGACGTTCACGTAGTTGGTCCCGTTGTAGGGGTAGCCGCGGGGGTAGGTGACGGAGGCGATCGTGGCCTTCTCGCTGTAGCCCGTGTCGTCCATCCAGTACATGCGGTAGGGGCCGTCCCGCTGCCGCAGCAGAGCCCCGTGCACGCCGTCCACCAGCGTCTCCTCGAAGGGGAGGTCCACGTTGTGGAAGAAGCTGGCCGCCGTCTCCAAGAGGCTGTCCTCCCCGAGGTGGACCTCATCCACCAGGAGCAGCAGCTGCGGGTGGAGGAGGACCAGGTTCCTCTGCACCTTCTTGAGGCCCAGCCGGGGGTTGTAGGCGCCCACGCCCTCCCCCCGAATGAAGACCACCCCGTCCTTCTCGGCCGCGGCCACCACGCGGCCCTGGCAGCCGGCGGCCGGGTCGTGCTTGTACTTGGACCACTTGGAGGAGCAGTCCTCGGTGACCTGGCCCTCCCAGGGGGCGAAGCAGGTGTTGGCCGCGGCCGGGGAGAACATCAGGGCGTTGTTGAGGAAGGTGTACTTGGGCCCGTACAGCGCCTCGGTGACGAAGGGCACGCCGTTGGGCGCGAAGGTGAACGAGTTCTGGTCGGGGTGCTCGTGGCCCGCGTTGAAGTTCCGCCAGCCCCGCACCCAGTCCCTGTACTTGTTCCGGTGGACGATGTCGTAGATGGCGCGGCCCCCGAGCTTCCCCGACTTGAAGGACAGGAAGGACCTGCCGGGCTCCGCGGGCTGCGCGCTCCCGTAGGTCACCACGCCCCAGTCCTCGAAGTAGTGCAGCGCCGGGGTGCCGAAGTCCGGCGGGGGCACAGACTTCAGGCTGGCATCGTACCTGAGAGAATTCATTCCAAAAAAAAAAATTAGCCGAAACCGGTTTGGCTCAGGGGATAGAGCGTCGGCCTGCGGACTGGAAGGTCCCAGGTTCGATTCCGGGCAGGGGCATGTACCTTGGTTGCGGGCACATCCCCGGTGCGGGGTGTGCAAGAGGCGGCTGGTCGATGTTTCTCTCTCATCTACATTTCTAACTCTCTATCCCTCTCAATTCCTCTCTGTGCTAAATCAATTATATATATAATACTAGAATAAAGTTAAAATTAAAAAAAAATTAGCTGGTTTTCTGGTGGAAGTGAGAACACACCGGAACTCGCCGATGCGACGCAGAGCGCCAGCAGTGCCGACCACCGTAGCAGGGCGGTTTCTGGGAACCCCCATGGGTGGCCACACTGTGCAGGGGAACTAGTGCCCTTGGTGAAAGGAGCAGAGAATGTCTCTACCACACACCACCCTTGGACCTGAGCCTGAAATGATGACTGCTGCTAATGATTCTATGAACCTTTTTCACTTGACCAAGCCGTCCGAATGACGGGGGCTCATGGATCATAAAATTAAGCACTTCCTCCAGACTTCTAGCTTGAGGGGCTCCTAGTCCAGGGAGCTTAACTTTTAGGATCTAGAACAGGGGTGGGCAAACTTTTTGACTCGAGGGCCACCGTGGGTTCTTACACTGCACCGGAGGGCCGGAACAAAAGCAACCTGACCATGCTGGCACTCTCATCTTGGGCTGCTGGTGAAGGAGCGGAGGGGAGAGCAAGAGAACCCTCCGCTCTTTCGGCTCCGCGGGCCAGATAGAACAGTCGAAAGGGCCGGATCCGGCCCGCGGGCCGTGGTTTGCCCACGGCTGATTTAGAACCTAACACACCTTGAAAACAGTAAATAGCTTTACTAAAGTTTGGCAGAGTACTTTTTTACCCTCTAACATTTAATGTAAATAGAGTTGAACCTCACATATTAGATACAATTTGCTGTGAATACCACCCCTAAGAACATAAATAGATGAAATTCAGGAAACTATTAATACTGAGGATTTCTAATTGTGGCTACCGCTGCTTAGCCCAGATCCAAAGGTTCTATTTCCATCTACAGATGATGTCGTGCATTTTGGACAATAAATGACCTGTTATTTAGGATAAATGTTTATTATCAAGTAATAAAAAAAATTAACATTAAACTTCCAAGTGATTAAGAACACAGGTTTTTGATTCAGAAAGGCCACACACACAGTTATAATAAACATGACTGTTTGCTTTTGAGGATTTGAAATAACAGCCTGGACAGTTTCTTATAATTTCCTGCTCCAGGGGAAGAAAGGCAGGCCTGTGTCATGAGCTCGTAGACTTAGTTCCACAGTGAAGCAATCTCACGTGGCAGAGCTCATCTTATTGGTGTCTGCAGCTGCTTCACCTGTTGTTCTAGTCCAGCCGTGGGCAAACTACAGCCCGAGGGCCGGATCCAGCCCGTTTGGCTGTTCTATCCGGCCCCCGGAGCCGAAAGAGCAGAGGGTTCTCTTGCTCTCCCCTCCGCTCCTTCACCAGCAGCCCAAGAGGAGAGTGCCAGCATGGTCAGGTTGCTTTTGTTCCTCCGGCCCTCCGGTCCAGTTTAAGAACCCATGGTGGCCCTCGAGTTAAAACGTTTGCCCACCCCTGTTCTAGTCTCAGTTTCTTAACATCAGAAAACGTGTCTCTCCTCAGGCCTGGTGTAATAAGCTTGGCTTCCTTTTGGGATTTACCAAATCCAGACACAAGCTGCATTTTCCACCCTTCTTTCCGTTTTTGGCCAGTAGGCATTCTCCTATCAGGCAGGTTTTGAACCAGGTCAGACTGAGCATGTATCTGACTCCTACAGCCAGCGTGATAGCGCTCTCTCGGTTGCTTGTTGATGGGAAAGTGAAAACACAACGAATAACTACTTTATCCCCCTAAAAGGAGTCAAGAATGGTTGCATAGCAATATATGTAGTTCGCCTGTGAATACAGTTTTCAAAAATGCTGGTTAAACTAGAGACCGTTACCTCTTGCCTCATGTTATTTTCCTCTTAATGGTTTAAAATTTTAAAAATAATGAAGGGAAGCAATCACACCACAGAAGCTTATTTTGGAGTTGAATGCAAGTGTCAAAAGTTTAAAAAGACGTAAGAAATTAATTAACTCGTTCCCTGTAATTTTTATCTTCATCTAGTGGATGCCAGTAATATATTTGGCAGGACTTTAAAAAGGAGACGCTGGTTCTCTTCCTGGCTTAAAAGATTAAGGCAAAAAAATATTTATTACATGGTTCTTTTATTATCAAAGTGAAACTGTCAAACGCCTTTAGTTTTGAACATTTAGAAACAGCTTTGCTATTAGCAGGGTATAATGCTTCATTTACCAAAACAAAACATTCTACTCCCTTTCTGGGGTGCGATTAGCAGAATAACCCAGTCTAAACTTAGTTAATGGGTTTCTCTTTATACAATTTCAAAGATGATGTAAATCAAAACAGGCATCTCTGTAAACCAGGGTGAACCTAGCACATCTCTAACATGCGAAAATCAAAGTGCAAACAGCAATGAGATTTAAATGTCAGGAAATGTTCCCAAAGTGCCTTAGACTAGTTTTTGTCGTGTTTGTTTTTTTTTTAACGCAAAAAACTAGCACACCTGTACCCCGGGTACAATCTCTCCCCAAAGCCCACGCCCGCGTCCTACCAGAGGAATTCCGTGTGGAGGGTGCACCAGCGCTGCCCTTTGGAGGGGGTCCCCGGGCCTTCCAGCACGCGGTTCTTCCTGATCTGGTCAGCCAGCCAGTTTCCGCTGCCGTTCCGCATGACAAACTTATCCAGGAACACCAACTGGCTCTCTGGGCCGTAAAACCAGTTGTAATTGGAGTCCGCAATGGCCACCGTCCTCTGAAATCCTGGGGAAAGAAGTTATGCAGAACTAAGTTTAAAACCTGCACATCTACACGATGATTCCCAATCCTGCCTGCAGACTAGAATCCAGTGTGTATCGTGGATAAAAATGACAAATGAAACCGCAAGGCCCACTCTCCACCCCAGACCATTAAGGTCTTCCACAAATCTCGTGTGTATTTGTTATGTGGTAGCCTGTCATTGGTGATGAGAATGCCACATTAGTGACATACACTGCCCACCTTCCTTGATTTCCAGGTTCATGCTATGTGCAGCTATGTTTGCACAGACACATACACTCTCCTCTTGTGCATGGTGAGTTCCTGGAGCTCAAATGAGCACCAACTCTTACTGACTCATCCCACATCCTATGCCAAAACAATAGCAAAAATGCCTCCATTTGCCCTCCCATCGAGCGGGAATTACAAGGTGCAGGGGAGAAACTGAGTTTCCACAGGAAGAAAACTCATTTCCCACAGAGATCCTGCCAGTGTGTATCGCTGGACGTTAAAGAAAAGAGGGGAAATGCAAATATCATACTGAAATGGGTCACAAAAATAAAAGCAGGGAAGATATGCTATGCTCCAGACATTCTTAATAAAAAAGAAGAAAGGGGAAAACTCTGAGTCAGACAGCACTAGTCTGTCTGGAATAGCCGCTGGAGAGAAAAAGGAGAAAGGCTGAAGCAGATTGACTGAACACAGAATCCCTTCCAAATGTCACCACGACTGAATTTCTGTCATTTACAGCTAATCTTTTTGCTTCAAATAGTCCAGTAATTGCTTTTCTAAATAAGTCTTACTATAAAATGTGATTTTCTGAATCTTTTGAAAGCAGATGACATGTTTTATTCCTCTTTGAGTCTCCTGCCCACCACACAGGTGTTCAAGAAAGGTCTGTTGAGTTCATGGACACAAGCATTTGAATCCTCTTCTCAGTTCATGCTGTCTTTTCCTTCGTACCCAGCTCACAGCAGACCCCAGCCCTGCTGCGGCTGGCTGTTAGGTCTCAGCTCAAATTACAGAACACCGAGACCATTAAAGACCTTTGGTTATCTCTGGTGTGTCTAAGAATAAGCAATAAAACAGATTTTTGAATGTAAAGTCTAAACTAAATTTTAATATGGTTCTTTTGCTCTGTATTATTTTTGAAAAATAAACTCAATAATGGAGATTCTATTCAATCCATGTGTATACAACCACAGCAAAAAGATTTAAATACTGGATTTTTTACTGTAATTCTAGAATCATCATCTGAAAACTTCATTTCACTGGAGGGAGGAGGGGAACCCATCTTGATGAAAAACTACCTCCTTAATTTTTTTAAAATCCTGTTTAGAAATAAGAGTTACAAGGCTCTCTTAGAAATAAATCAGTTCTTAAGTCATATATAACTTTTTTTTTTGAGCCAGTTCTCCTAGAAGACTAAGCTACACAGCAACAAGGACTAGTTTTATACATATTCACTTTTTGGCTATATTCCTCTATTTTGTACTATTTATTTCAATAAAATACTTAAAGAAAATACTAAAGCCCCAACTTACATACATAGGTGTAATATTTCATTTTGAATCCTATCTATATAGTTTGGAAGAAAAAATTATTAACTAAAAGCCAAAATAGGATTGATCAGGGGTCACATATAGAGGAAAATGAGCATGTAATCCTAAGTGCTTATATTCTGTTTTGACTCATGAAAATGAATTTTGTACACGTACGCATGGCTTACACCTACAAAAATAAAGGTTCTGTGGCGGCTACACATTCCATTTCATCCGTCATGCTCCAAGCTTTATAACACCTCATCACAAACCCTCCCGTTAACTCCCAAGATGTTCTGGCTGCGTAACTCTTACGTTGAACTCCATATATATATATATATATATATATATATATATATATATATATATAAAATTGATTTTTCACAGAGAGGAAGAGAGAGGGATAGAGAGTTAGAAACATCGATGAGAGAGAATCATCAAACAGCTACCTCTTGCACACCCCTACTGGGGATGTGCCCGCAACCAAGGTACATGCCCTTGACCGGAATCGAACCCGGGACCTTTCAGTCCGCAGGCCGACGCTCTATCCACTGAGCCAAACTGGTCCCGGCTGAATTCCATTTTGATTTTTTTTTTTTTAATCCCTCGAATTGCAACATGGCTCACACCCACATTTCTCTAGCCCATTTTCACAACCAGGGAAAATGACCACAGTTAACGCTGACCGACCCACTTGCGAGTCCTCACTGTACCTGGCAGGATGGTCCTATACATGAAGGCAAAGTGCTGCTTCAGCCACGGGTGGCCGAAGTGGTTGATGTCGAAGTGCCGCTGGACCAGGAACAGGTACTGGAAGAGGGACCTGGTGGTGTAGCTGCCGTAGGCGACCCCCTCGTAGAGGGAGCCGTCCGTCACCTCTCGCAGCAAGACCAGAGACTTCTCCATGATGGTCAGGACCTGCTTGGTCCACAAGTAGGCTTCCTGGAGATACCCTGCAGGGTGGAAACACGCGGAGACAGTGATGACCCGGGCGGCAACGGACATAAACAAAGATGCGGCCAAATAAAACCCTCCGGGGATCTGACTCCTTTACATTACAAACTGCGTTTTGTAAAACTCCCGCTTATGCTTGGCAACGTTATAACGATCATCCTGCTAACCCGGGATTGTGATGGGTTTAGGTCACAGGGGTGGGCACACTTTTTGACTCGAGGGCCACAGTGGGTTCCTAAACTGGACCGGAGGGCCGGAACAAAAGCAACCTGACCATGCTGGCACTCTCATCTTGGGCTGCTGGTGAAGGAGCGGAGGGGAGAGCAAGAGAACCTTCCGCTCTTTTGGCTCCGGGGGCCGGAGAGAACAGCTGAACGGGCCAGATCCGGCCCGAGGGCCGTAGTTTGCCTATGGTTGGTTTAGGATGTAAGTTAAGAAGGTCTTAATTACAGGTCATTTATTAATTAAACGAAGATAAACCTTTAAGCGAACATCAGTCATTTTCCAATCTTTAATAAATAAACTGAAACCGCATCACATCTAAGATCACAAATTGCACATCACTTTATGCTGGCAGGGAAACAACTGTATATTAGGACTTTTAATTCAATTTTACTAAAAACTACTACTTGAATATATGTTTTTGTAGTTTATCACTTTATAAAGTTTACACCATTATTTTATGGGATTTGTACCAACTACAAATACTACAAAGGCTAAACGGGCAGCCTTCAATTTGTTCTACCCTCAGACAACAATTTCTCACGTTCTTTTGTGCTTTCAGATTCCCTGGGATCTGAAAAGGCAGCCCCATGGGGTGAAGGGACCATTGAAGTGGCAACTTAACGACCAAAAACATCAGCCGGGAGTCCAGAATCTGCCAAAAATCAGCTACGGGGTTTTGTTCAAGCATCTCTTCAACCTGTCCCATTCCTCAGTCTCCCCAAATGAAAATTAAAGGGCTAAACACTTTTTCAAAATCCTTACACTATAAATGCTAGCTTTCTATAATTCTTGAGAGACTAGCACTTAAATAACAATAACAACTCGCATTTTCATGACATTTATAATTAACACAGCACTGAACATAATCCTACTTAATCCCTTTCATAGCTCAATGATGCATTATTACTCCCAAAGTTACAGAAGGGTTGACTTGTTCAAGACCTCGGGACACATGACTGAAAAGGAACAGAAAACTCTGATCTGAGCCCTGGGCTTGGGATTGAAGGGTTGTTTTCTTGTATTTAACACACACAACCCCTGAGGATAAAATTAAGCTCACTGCCTCCTGATGTGGGTGGAGTCTCGCTGCTTCACTCCCACTGATGTGTGTGTGCCCATCTGTGCTGAGCACTCCGTCATGGCTACCTATGTGCCCGGCGTGGGGCTTCCACAGGCCCAGGACCACAGTTCCCAGCCTGATCCCAAGGACCCAGGCTAAGTCCTTCTCACACCTCATGTGGAAACACCATTCTCAGGCTCGCTGGTCAGAGGTGACTGTTAACTGTACCCTGGATCAGTCTCCCACCCAGCTCCACACCTGGCATGCAACCTTCTGGATACTTTTCAACTTCTGTTCTCTAATCGTTAGGGTTTAAAATTCCAATCATCTTCCTATGTTCCCTCTCTGTAGCCTCCATCTGCAACCAGACACACCAAGGTGACTGATGCTATCTGCTCCCAGGACATCACATGACCTGATTTTCCTTGGTTTTTTTTTGTTTTGTTTTTTCCCCTTATAAAAACCCTGTTCAGGAGATGAGGCAATGTCCCCCAAATACTTTGCAAACTTCAAATTTGCCATATCATGTGCCATTGTTGTTACTGATGCTATGTTTCCACCATCCACAAACCTTGCCTAGAATGTTCTTCATCGTTTTCACTTACCAAATCCTAGGCATCTTTCAACGTTCCATGAACCTTCTCAAGCTCACTTCAAGAATACTGTTCTTGCCGAAACCGGTTTGGCTCAGTGGATAGAGCATCGGCCTGTGGACTCAAGAGCCCCAGGTTCGATTCCAGTCAAGGGCATGTACCTTAGTTGCGGACACATCCCCAGTAGGGGGTGTGCAAGAGGTAGCTGATCGATGATTCTCTCTCATCGATGTTTCTAACTCTCTATCCCTCTCTCTTCCTCTCTGTAAAAAATCAATAAAATATATTTTTAAAAAAGAATACTGTTCTTTTGAATTCAAATGTAATATACTCGATGGATATGTAACCATAAATTTGTGATACCTCTTATTTAATTCTACCTGGTGCTACTATAACTATTGGGTAATCATTTGAACATTTCACATCTCTCTTCTTCCCTCTTGATTTGTAAACTGCTTACATGTGATCCTGTGGTTTCTGTGCACCAAGACTTAGACAGGGTTAGCAGGACAGACAGAAAAGTCTAATTCTCCCTCCTTGGGGATTATATATGAATCCAGTGTAATTCAGGTGTGCTCTATGCTACCTCAGTCAGCACCTGCAGGCTGAGTACTGACTGAGGTACTAGAACAAACCCAAGCAGCTCCTAACACTGGAAAAAGTATGCCAAGAGTGAGGACTACCAGCGTAACTGAGATGTACAAAACCAGAGATTTCACCTTTTTTTTCTACCCAGTCTCCTTATAAATAACGTTAATCAGGGAAAAAAAATACATATGAAAACTCCTACCAGGAAAGTTGTACAAATTTTGCTACAATCTGAACGAGCCACAGACCGTGGGATTAAATTTAGCTTTTGTGAGAGTAGGGGGCAAAGGAAGCTAGCGTGAAAATTCACCCTCTTAATTAAGTTTTCCTTATTGCTAGAAATTAAATTTCGATTCCCAGAGAATAGAAATTTAACACGACAAAATACAGTGAAAAGAGATTGAACGTTGAGTTTGACCAGAAGTGGGTTAAACATCCCAGCTACCTTATATGGTTGATGTGAGAATTCATATTCTTATAGGATATGTAAGAGTTAAATCCTTTTAGACTTGCCAGGTCCAAGTATATATTTAATATCCTTATAATTTACTGTATTCTTAGAGCTGCTTTTCTTAAATATAATCTTATTTAGTCATTTATAGATTTCCACCGGAGTTGTAATTAAGACAGAATTATAAGAACCAAGAAAATCTAATACTAGCAATTATGTTATATATACAATCCACAACAGTCACTTCCAGATTTGTCCTAAGTGATCCACATTGGTAGTTTGAAGTCTTTAGCAAATAATACTTATTTTGTAAACTGTAATGATACATATCTGTGCAAGGAATATTCATTTCAAATAATAAGCCACCTGTTTAGCTTTTAAAAACTCCATTTATCCAGGCTGGCTGTCTTCACAGTCAAAATTCTCTGGAAAAATCGGTATTTACCACTGGTCCTGTGCTGTAAGAACATGGCTTGGGCCCTAGCCAGTGTAGCTCAATGGTTGAGCGTTGTCTCATGCACCAAAGGGTTGCTGGTTGGATTCATGAAATGAATCAGTCAGGGCACATGCCAGGGTTGTGAGCTCAATCCCCAGTAGGGGGCACGCAGGAGACAACTGATAGATGTTTCTCACATCAGTGTTCCTTTCTCTCCCTCTTCTCCCTTCCTCTCTTTCTAAAATCAATAAAAACATATTCTAAAAACATGGCTTGCGACAATCAAAAAGCCCTAATTAAATAACCTTCATGCTAATATAACTAGCAGAAATGGAGGAAGATGTCTCCCAATTCTCTAAGAGATGCCCTAGGTATTACTTCATCTCCTAGACGTAGGATCAAGTATGAACATGTATGAAGACGAGTTATAAAAAATGCTTTGCTCATGCCTGGCTGGTGTGGCTCAGTGGTCGAGCATTGACACATGAACCAGGGAACTCACAGTTCAATTCCCGGTCAGGGCACATGCCTGGGTTGCAGGCTCAATCCCAGCAGGAGTCATGCAGGAAGACAGCCGATCAATGATTCTCATTACTGATGTTTCTATCTCTCTCCTCTCTCCCTTCCTTTCTCTGAAATCAATTAAAAAAATTAATTAAAAAAGAAAACATGGCAACCACGAATCGTGTGAGCCCGGGCGCCCCTCAGCTGCGTCCACACGCACCTTGGTTCATGAGAACGAGGCTTCCTGTGAGCAGAGCCATGCAGTTGGTGGGCTGATGGTTGTGCAGGTACTGAAAGCCCCATCCTCTCCTGTACGAGGTTTCATACATGTAGCCCGAGGCGTTGGCGATCACTTCGAGAAACCTCTCCTGCTGTGTCTTGCTCAGGTAGTTGTACAGGAAGTCGTAGGCAGTGGCAAAGCCCACCAGGGAGTGGGCGAGCGGGACTTCATCCCAGGGGGCGTCCTTCACCAGCCTGGAGAGGAAGAGAAGCCGGCAGGTGAGTGCCACGGGCGCACAGCTTTCATCACACCTGCTGTGTGCCCGTCACTCGGCACAAAGGGCACACTGGAGACAGAACCCAAGCAGCTTAATGACACAGAATCAACCTCCCCATACCCGAGACCAGCGTCACACTGAATGTGAAAATTACAGAGTTTCTCTCTTGACGTTCCCAGCAATATCAAGATACTGGGGATTTTTACATTTGATTTTTTTTTCCCTCTTGCTGAGAGGTAGACGAATAGATCCAGAGATCTGAAGCATATAACATGTAGCAGCAAGGCAAAAATCTCTGGCATACCCATTAACTAGGGCTCAGCCTCCCCTGTCTACCGGCACGAGAGGTTCTGTGCCTAAACGGTCAGACATGGATGTCCCTTCCTATCTCCCACAGGCTGGTCACGGTGAAGGTGGCATGGCCCATGGCTTATGGCCTCTCCATCGGGACAGACCCTCTGGGTCAACACCGTGATGCACACACACCCTGGCTAAAAGGATGATGTTCATGCGTGAAATGAACTGATTCTATTTCTATATCTCCTCCTTCTCATAAAATAAACGACACTGCCGAAACCGGTTTGGCTCGGTGGATAGAGCATCGGCCAGCGGACTGAAGGGTCCCAGGTTGGATTCCGGTCAAGGACATGTACCTGGGTTGTGGGCACATCCCCAGTGGGGGGTGTGCAAGAGGCAGCTGGTCCATGATTCTCATTGATGTTTCTGACTCTCTATCCCTCTCTCTTCCTCTCTGTAAAAAATCAATAAAATATATTTAAATAAAATAAATGGCACTGCCATGAAGGCCCTTTGGGTAACTTTCAGGGAAGCCTAAAAGCTGCTCTGTGAGGCATTAAACTGCCATTTTTCTAAGAAGCTGAATTTCTGCTGGACTTGCCGCGTTGTTCGGCAAGTGTTCTCACAGTGGGTGGCCTGCGCTGAACAGGAAGCGAAGAAGGGTCTTTCACAGTCACAATGCCGGGGAATTACCCCGAGAACCCTCCCCATCTGCTCAGGATGTGTCTGAGTAATCTCTCCGAGAGGAGAACAAATGCAGAGCGAGCCGCTCCTGCGGGAGGTGGAAGAAAGCGCTCCGTCAGGGATTAAACTAAAGCTTAGCGGTTCTATGCCAGGAGCCTCCGTAGCAATGCGGTGAGGTGTTAGCCTCTTCTCAGGATGTCTGAAAATTCATGAGCTAAAATACACAGGGATACAAGGAAATCTCTTACTTGGAAGTGCAATTATTAAAAGATTTTTTTTAATTGTGATATGTGCTTCTTTATTAAATAACAGTATTCAACAGCAAGACTTAACTATCCTAATTTATAAGCAGTGATGAGCACAAATAATAGTTTGAGATGCTTATAGTAGCTGTGTGTGCTATGAACATTCATGACTTGGAAGAAATAAATTTCAGTTAGAGTTAGTAAAACTTAAGAAACGATATTTCTCCCATACAAACTCCATAGGCCCTAAGTTAAGAATACTTAACAACGTCTGAGAGACTTCTTCTAAGACCGAGTTCTTCCTTTAGGAGTTTATATCAAAGAGCTGATCTTAGTGAGGTCTTGTCTGGCCACCCTGTTGGAGGTTCAACATCACTCCCCAACCCACAACCTCTCATTTCCCTTCCTTAGTTTTTGGTGCTCTTACTAAACATACATATATGTGTATGTATGTGGTACTGTATGTGCAAGTATCCCTTACTGAAAATTATGTTCTGCAACAGCAAGGTTATTTTCCCTGCCTTGTTGCATTCACTATTGCACCTGTAATCCTGTAACAATGCCTGGCACACAATAGACTCCCAATAAGTGTTCTTGTTAAAAGAAAAAATGAAGGAACGAGCTTATAAAACTAGGCCACCCTGTTGACAATGAATAGGCAATCCTTATGAAATCAGAGATTTGGAGGAACCCCTTGGTATTTCAGAGTAATACCACTGTTGGATTAGCCATGCTGGTGAAACAGACTGGTGCTACGGTGACTAAGGTTGATGAGTTTCTGAACCATTTGGTCACAGACAAAGCCACCTTGCTGGTCAACTCGCCAGTGTGTGTACTGGTTGTAAACAGACTGCGAAGAGTGTGAATTAATTCTCTACTCCCAGGAAAAAAATATTTCATTCTGCAAGCTCGCTGCCGGGGAGTTAGGAGCATGGTCTCCACTGACTCCCGGTGACTGGTGAGCCAGGCAGAGAATCCAGGTCATTCACTTCCCAGTGCTATGGCCTGTATAAATGACAGCATGTGCATCTGGCCGCGATAAAGCTGGTGTCAATGAACTGTGACCACCTACCAAACTCGGACACATCTGATTAACCGATGAACTTACTTTTATAGGTAAAAGGACATTTAATAGGATTCTCATTCTTTAGGAAATATTATCATGCAATTTCTGTGAAAATTTATATCCTTCCACATACACGTACTTATTCCAAACAGCTTTCAATTTAATAAAATACTCGATACATATAAAAATAGCTCATGGTACTATTGGGTTCATCACTACTCAATCATAAAATCTGGCCTATAAATAGCTATATTTCTAAAAAGTTATCTAAATTGTTTAACAATAAAGTGCAGTAATGCAAGCTGGTACAATATTTGCAAATCAATAAATATAATATATAAAAACTAGAAGACAAAATACATAATCATGTCAATTGACACAGAAAAAGCATTCAACAAAACCCAACACCCCTTTTTGATTAAAACACACACACACACACACACACACACACACACACACACTCTCTCTCTCTCTTTCAGTAAAGTGGAAAAGGACATCAACATAATTAAGGACATAAATGACAAACCTACAGCCAACATCATACTCAATGGGGAAAAATTAAAACCATTTCCCCTAAGAACAGGAACAAGACAGGGATGTCTGCTTTCACCACTCTTATTCAACATAGTCCTGGAAGTCCTAGCCATAGAGACTTCAAGGCAGAGTTTTCAAATTACAAATTATAAGCTATTAGTAAGTTGTAGAATGAACAGGGGCTATGACCAGCATGTTTTTCGTGTCATTTAATGGCATGGAATAGAACAGGGGAACGTAAACTGCAAAGCTTGACTTACATACACAGGGTGATTTGTGCAACTTTCACTTTCCTATTTACATATGAGCTAAAGTTATAAATGCATTGTGTGGTGATGTCCTCTTTGATTCTTACTGTGGATCACAGTGAAGAAAGGTTTGGAAACCACTGTCTTGGAGGGTAAAGGTGACACCAAACAAGCAGCCCTCGGAGGCACCCTCAAAGGCAGAGAGGACCCGGGCCAGGCTCAGAGGGCGGGGCTGGGTGGGGTCCCGGGCTTCCCGGGGCACTTCCAGCAGAGGGTCTGGAGCCGGACTGAGGACAGCGGTCCCTGTGCGATCACCAGGAAGGAAGCCAGACACCAGGGAAGGTCAGCACGTTCACAGCGGAGGGCAGAGGTGCTGCAGGAGGGAGGCAGCTGAGAGACATCAAACGGCCCCAGGCAGTCAATGCCGGGCCAAAGTAACTGGTCTCCGTGTGGAACAACAACAATACTCATCTCCTGTCCCCAAAACAACTCTGTCCGACCCTGAAGCCATTCCTACTCCAGAGGGATAATGAACTAATGCCTATCCACAGCACCCTCCACCAACTATGTTTATTTTCTTTCATGTGCTGGGACACAGTTTCAAGGAGCACTTCTTAAAATGTAATTTGGCTCAGTGGATAGAGCGTCGGCCTATGGACTGAAGGGTCCCAGGTTCAATTCCGGTCAAGGGCATGTACCGTGGTTGCGGGCACATCCCCAGTAGGGGGTGTGCAAGAGGCAGCTGATGGATGATTCTCTTTCATCGATGTTTCTAACTCTCTATCCCTCTTTCTTCCTCTCTGTAAAAAAATCAATAAAATATATTAAATTTTTTTTAAAAAGCCAGTGAGCAAGCTGCAAACACCTTTTAAAAAATAAGTAAATAAATAAAATGTAATTTGGCAATAAAATGGAAGAAAAATCAGTTTAGGGTTTTTCTTTGGGAATCATGAGAAATTTGGAGATGTGCTAGCTCCTATGTTGCCCACAAAAGAGATTTAATGAATAAATTAAATTTAAATTAAATTATGAGCCAAACTTGTGGGCTATGGTCAACATGCCACGGTCACTGAACAGTTTCCCAAGTTTTAGACCTCCAGTTGGTCATCCTGAAAATAAAAGTTGACCCTCCTTTCCCCATAGGCTGCATGTAATCACACCCGCTCCATCTCCTCTGCCCACGTGACAGGCCATGGTAGGAAAGCAAAGAGCAAAAGATTCAAACTGACTCAGTAATACCTTAAAATGTTTCCCTCGTCAGCAAGCTCGCCAAAGAGAGGGGGACAGTAAACTCCATGGGGAGTTTTTCAAAATCATGGCCGAAAGTTTAGGGTGAGAAGATATTACAGCTTTGGTAACATGTGTGAATGTATTCTTCTCTTCCTTCCCACATTGTTTCTTGTCATCCTGAATTCACTGCCAAGGAATCACAGGAATGAACTGAAATGTGCTCCCTACACTGACACAAGCCCAAGTCCCTATCCACACTTCATCAAGAGTCTTTTTCCTTTTTCTACCTTCAGAAGGAACAGCGCAATTGGCTCAAGTTGATGCTTCTCTCTGGAGGCACCGCCTGCCCAATGTTTCCTTTGGTTTCACTCCAGGAGTGATTTGAGGACACCGGCGTGGCTGGCATGCTCTGCTAACACCTCACCTTTTCTTTCCATTCTTCTGGCTGTTACTCATTCACTTACTTACAATTAAAGCAAATTCCATTTGACCTTTTGTTGAATTTTCCTTCTATATTTGTTAAGTCGCTGACAGAAACTATGTATGTTGTTCTTGAAGGCACATTTTATATTGAATAGAATCTTTCTTTTCTGGTGACAACCTTTTTTTTTTTTTAAAGTCACAACACACTACGGACAAACAGGAAGCCGCTAAAAATAATGCTTGAAATATGAACTTGACATATCCTCTTCCGTCCACGGGCACTTCAACCTCAATATATCCTAACGGAACGCTTCACGAGCCTTTCCCAACAGTTCCAGGTTTTACAATTTCACGGAGAGGTCCTGCCATCCTCTTGCATCCCGCAAAGATAGTCCTTTGTCCTCGCTGTCCTCAAATATAATTGTCAAGTCTTACACATGCTAATAACTTTTTAAAAATATACATTTTCTTGATTTTTCACTGAGAGGAAGAGAGAGGGATAGAGAGAAACATCGATGAGAGAGAAACATTGATCAGCTGCCTCCTGCACACCCCCCACTGGGGATGTGCCTACAACCAAGGTTCATGCCCTTGACCGGAATCGAACCTGGGACCTTTCAGTCCGCAGGCCGACACTCTACCCATTGAGCCAAACTGGTTCCAGCGCTAATAACTCTTAAACCTTTCTGGACACTGCCATTTCTTTCCATCCTCAGAGTCCCTATTCCAGGTTCTCATCTGGATAAACACACACACACACACACACACACACACACACACACACACACAAACTAACTGATCTTCCTGGTGTGACCTCTGCCATCTACTCTCCACATGTGGTCAGAGACGCTTCCTGCCTAAAACACAGATCTGCCCCATGGAGAAAGCAGCAGCCATTTCACGTTCACCCATGCTCGTGTCAAAGTGATCAAAACTGAGTGGGTCAAGCCTCCACCGCCGGTGGTCAGTCTGCAGGCAACACCCAGGCTGGGGGAACCCACCCAGTTGCACCCGGACTGTGGGGAGCTGTGCAGGCCAAAGGGCCAGGCCCTTCCATAGATAACTGTAAAAAAAATGAAGGGGTGGAGGGAAAACTGCTGATAAAAATTATTTTTTAAATACATTTTTTAAAATGTATTTTATTGATTTTTTTTACAAAGAGGAAAAGAGAGGAATAGAGAGTTAGAAATGTCAATGAGAGAGAACCAGTGATCAGCTGCCTCCTGCACACCCCCCACCGGGGATGTGCCCGCAACCAAGGTACATGCCCTTGGCCGGAATCGAACCTGGGACCTTTCAGTCCGCAGGCCGACGCTCCATCCACTGAGCCAAACCGGTTTGGGCTCAAAGACATTTTTTTTTAAATGAGCAAGACTAAACACGTGCCCGGGGATGCACACTTGAATGAACATAAAGAAACCCATTTCTACACGTGATGAGCGTAGAAATCAGGGTAGTCTTTGTGGGGACGGGGGGGGCTGTGATTGGGTTGAGGCCCTAGGAAGGGGCTTTGCTGGGCGGTTGCCAAGTTCAATTTTTTACCTTTGCTGTGCTTACCAGGGCAGACACGTGTAGACAAGTCTGTATGGTGTTCTATTTTATTTTGCGATGGAAAGGTTTAAAAAAAAAAAAAAAAGGCTAACAACTCCCACACGCCAATCTGATCACTTCCCTGCCCCGTGAAAACTCTCAGTGGCCTCACGGTGCTTGTAAAGAGAAGTTCAAGTTCCTTCTCGTGGCGGGCAAGACCTTGTAGCACCTCGTTGTCCACTCAGAGCTTGCTAGTCTCTTCCCTGCATTAGATTTCAGTTCCTCTAAGCACTCTGCTTTCTATGGCACAGTCTCTGAACATCAGTCCCTCCTGCGTGGAGCATTCCGGCATGCTCTCTCCCCCCTTCACCTGGCTGACTCCTATTTGTTCTTCAGGCCCCAGAGGACGGCCTGCCCCCATACCCCAATGTGGACGAAGTCTTCTCATTACCCCTGGTGCCTTCCCCTGTCATAACATGTATCACATGCGTTCACGTTGCCTATTCATTTATATCTTCCAGCAGTCAACAACCAAAGACAAGATGTATAACTGGTCCTCAACATGTTGTATCCCCAATACAATGCCTAGAACAGAGTAAGTACACAACGGACTTACATAAAATGAATATAAATGCACGCACTTATTATAAATGAAAATTGCCTTTGTTGGCACCAATTCATAAGAACACAAAATATAAACAAATAGTAATAGTTAAAGCAAACACATTATGCCAGGGACTCCTTTCATTAGTTCATTCAGTCCTCTGAGCAGCACTAGGAGGCATTATATTTATCACCAATTTACAGGTGAGGAAAGTGACCCACGGAGAAGCATATAACACGCTCCAAGTCACACGGCTCACCAATGGGAGCAGAAGACAAGCCATGTGGCTCCGCAGGCCTCGCCCTGAATTCCAACAAAGCATCTCCTCCCACCATCTAACGTTACTACTACTCATTTCAAAGACTGAAGAGGTGGCTTTAAAGTTAAAAAACAAATTACTGAGATCACCTGATAGAGAACCTTCATGAACATGACATCCATGTGTAGATGCTGATGCTAAAAGCAAAGGACTGGAAGGAGAAATACCGAGTGCAGGAGAGCACCTCAAAGAGCGAGCAACGCAAGAGCCCCCGGTCAACTAGGAACCAAGACCGGCCTCCAGCGTACAGGCTGGCAACAGGCGGGTCTTCGGCGTGAAAGGGAGGCTAGACCAAGGTGGGCAAACTTTTTGACTCGAGGGCCACAATGGGTTCTTAAACGGGACCGGAGGGCCGGAACAAAAGCAACCTGACCATGCTGGCACTCTCCTCTTGGGCTGCTGGTGAAGGAGCGGAGGGGAGAGCAAGAGAACCCTCTGCTCTTTTGGCTCTGCAGGCCGGATAGAAGAGCCGAACGGGCCAGATACAGCCCGAGGGCCGTAGTTTGCCCACGGCTGGGCTAGACAGACAGGAGCATCCACCGTGTGCGAGGCACCAGATCTGATTCAAAGTGTGTACAGATCCAGGACTTCTGCTCCCGGTAAGTTTAGACTCAATTAAAATAAGATCATTTACTCACTTATTTACTGTATCTTATTCGTGTCCTATTTGGCTCTCAGAACTTGATGGCAAAATGTGAGGGTGGCGTACCCTCAAGAAGCTTCTGTGTCAGTGCAGGAGGCAAACCAACCAGCCAAGAATCCCAGTGTAGGCGAAGCATCCTATAAGAGCCTGCCTGGATTTCTTGGCCTCTCTGGACCACACTGGCCAAGGGGTGAGGAGAAGATGGACTTCAGGAAGTTCCTAGAAAGAAGCTTCTTTGGAGCTACCTCTTGAAGACATAGCCTCCTGGTGAGAGAACACGGTCAGTAACCCAGTGACTACCGCAAACCATGAGTCACGTGGGGAATTACGACGGGAATGTGGAGGAGCAGAGGCGGGAGAGAATGTCACGGAGGAGGGAGAAGTTAGCTGAAGTCTGGGTAGCATTGGAGGAAAAGAAGGAAGAGAGCGAACGGGTAAGTCTGGATCCTTGCAGACAGAAAGGCCAGCTCAGTACCTCAATGCCTGTCAGCGAAAAGCCGAAAACACTAAAACCACAAAATTCTAGAAAGAACAACTCTAAAACTCCGTAAGCTCTGGGTAGAGGCATGTTTTACAGTGATGGTGACACATTAACCTTTTTCTTTTTTTTTAATCACCTAAAGATACTTGTTCTTGAAGAGCTCACCCACATTCAGTAAGAACACAAACAACAACAACAAAAATGCATTAGCAGAGTGGCAAGGATGAAGGACTGAATAAAGGAGGAGGAGAAAAAGGGGGAGAATAGAGGGGAGGGGGGTGACTCAAAGAGGTGTGTAAATAAGTGAATTACCTTTTCTCTTCCGCAAACACCGTGCTCTCCTCCCTCATCCGGGGCGTGACTGGGAGGTCACTCACCCACTACAAAACCCAAGTACTGTACCATTCTTCACACCCCCCTTTCCTTCCCCATTTAAACCTGTGTGCGCCTCAGAACCACACAGGGCGCTTGTTAAAGAGCAGGCCTACTCCAGGTAATCATTCACTGGGTCTGGGGAAGGCCCGGGTTATCTGTCTTTATATATATTATTGATTTCAGAGAAGAAGGGAGAGGGAGAGAGAGATAGAAACATCAATGATGAGAGAGAATCATTGATCAGCTGCCTCCTGCACGCCCCCTACCGGGGATCGAGCCCCACAACTCAGGCATGTGCCCTTGACAGGAATCGAACCTGGGACCCTTAAGTCTGCAGGCCGATGCTCTACCCATTGAGCCAAACCAGTTAGGGCAGGAATCTATGTTTTTAGGGCTACCTCTATGATTCTGATAAAAGAACCATATTTTGAAAAAAAAACCTGTGCCATATCCAATTAATTTCTGTGTAGATTCTCTGTTCTAAATGTCTCTTAAATTCATCCTATGTTCTCTCCACTCTACTGTTTTAATTGAGGTTTTCATCTCCTTCCTAGCTAATATTATAAGCTTCTTCCACGTCCCCTTCTTCCAAATCCCTCACCTCCAAGCCATTCCACACATGAAGCTTCTAAACCACAGGCTTACATGGGATTAAGCAGTGATCAGGCCCCTGACTGTCTCCGCCTGCTGTCCTAGGCCAGCGTGTGGACACTGGAAAGGAAGAGGAAAGATGGGTGAGCAGCTGTGGTAAGCATGGCTAACCCACGTTCTCTTAATGTATATGGCAGAAGAAAAGAAGTAAAAGCCATTCTGAGGATAACTAAGGCACAATGAACAACCCAGCTTGTTATAGATATCTATATAGTATTAGTAAGAAATTAATGTCAGGCAGACTGGTTTGGCTCAGTAGAGTGTTGGCCTGCGGACTGAAAGGTCCCAGGTTCGATTCCGGTCAAGGGCATGTACCTTGGTTGCAGGCACATCCCCAGTGTGGGGGGTGCAGGAGGCAGATGATCGATGTCTCTCTCTCATAGATGTTTCTAACTCTCTATCCCTCTACCTTCCTCTCTGTAAAAAATGAATTAAAAAATATTAAAGAAATTAATGTCAGCAACACCCTATTTTGTTTTTTTAATTCCTGCCCCAGAATATGTTTTTTATTGATTTTAGAAAGATAGGAGAAACATCAATGTGAGAAAGAAACCTATCAGTTGCCTCCTGTGGGCACCCCAATCAGGGATCAAACCCGCAACCTAGGTGTATGCCCTGACCGGGAACTGAACCTACAATCTTTGGTGCAGGATGACACTCCACCCAGCTAAGTAAGCCACCCTGCCAGGGCCCTATTCTTTTTATTTTAATCTTATTTTCCAATTACATTCAATAGTATTTTGTATTAGTTTCAGGTGGACACCACAGCGGTTAACAATCACATCCTTTGCAAAGTGATCCCCTGATGTTTCAAGTACCCACCTGGCACCATACATAGTTATTATAATATCATTGACTGTATCCCCTATGTTGTACTCTACATTCCCATGACTACTTTGTAACTACAAACCTATACTTCTTCATCCCTTCACCCTTTTCACCCAGCCTCCCAACCCCTGCCATTCTGGCACTCATCAGTCTGTTCCCTATGAGTTTGTTTATATTTTGTTTGCTTTTTATTTTGTTCTTTAGGTAAGTGAAATCATATGGTATTTGTCTTTCTCTGTGAGACTCTATTCTTAAGTGATGTTAAACTGAATAGTTATTTTACTTCATAAACAAAGCTAACTTTTAAAAAATGATTACAAAAGCATTACTGAAACAGAATACAGATATACATGTAGCTCTTGCCAACTAGCACTTTCCCCTCAAGATACTGGGCGAGGAAGGCACAAAATTTAAATAAACACCATGACTGGCAAATTTTTAATGAGAAAATTTTGAGAGCCTAATTGTAAAGACTACGTTGATACATTCATGTCTCTGTATATAAGGGGTGAGGGGCACTGACTTAGAACCCAAGCAAAAGAAGGAGGAGGATTCCTCTGGCCTTAAGCACGGCTCCCTCAGTCAACTCTGAAAGCCTGCTGTATTTTAAAAGGCAACAAGTGCCCAGCCAGTGTGGTTCAGTGGTTAAGCATTGACCTATGAACCAGGATGTCATGGTTCGATTTCCAGTCATGGGCACATGCCCAGTTCGGGGATTGATCCCCAGAAAGGAGTGTGTAGGAGACAGCTTATCAGTGATTTTTCTCTGATCATTGATGTTTCTCTCTCTCCTCTCTGAAATCTATCTATCTATCTATCTATTTATTTATTAAAAGGCAACAAGTGACATTAAAAGGGCAGGCGGTAGGAGAGAGCGAGTCACTCATCACTGAGATGCGTTGAAGGTCAGACCAATAATGCATCTTGGGAGTCAAACAGCAAACAGATGCCATAAGGAAAATTAGCTTTGGGTTTCTCTTCAATTGCACATTATCGCTCCTGTACAGTATCTTCCATTAGCTGTTAGAAAGAAGCATTTTTTAAACTGCCTTACCGTCACTTGATCCGAAAGAGATGGAGCACAATGTGCCTGTTGGGCGCTGAATGAACAATCACCCTGAATGCTCAGCTAACCGGCAGAGCTGACTGTACCATTCCCTTAGCGACCTGCCACAGCTTCCCTCTGCCACAGGTCACCTGCCCTCCATCCCTGCTCTGTCTTCACTTGGAATGATGCTGGCAACAACCTGCTCGTGAAATGGCATCCAAGAAGGGAATTCCTGCCGAAACCGGTTTGGCTCAGTGGATAGAGCTTCGGCCTGTGGACTGAAGGGTCCCAGGTTCGATTCAAAGGCATATACGTACATTGGTTGCGGGCACATCCCCAGTAGGGGGCGTGCAAGAGGCAGCTGTTGGATGACTTTCTCTCATGGATGTTTC